>OX104063.1:119408311-119432528 GCA_944474145.2 Dicrocoelium dendriticum | reverse complement strand
TCCCCTTCTAAAAAGGCAGCTAATGTTACCAAGGCCACTCTCCACACGAACGATGCTAAGACTGGCGACAACGTAGCGGAAATTGAGATGCTCACGCCTCCACACCACATTAGTCTTGTGGACATAGGAAATAGTGTAGCTTCACTTGATGCACCACGTTCTGACAAACCAGTAGGGATTGGGATAAATCCCCACACCACTATTGAAACAGATTCAAGTCCAAAAACATCAAATGGGACTGTCGATAGCTCCAGTGAAGCTACGTTACGGCCCATTGACATTATGACTACACATAGCAGCAGTGGTCATGGTTCGCGTCCTAAGCGTCTTAGATCAAACAGGGGCCTTCGTGCTGGAGAGGTGACTCCCCGTGTCCCAATGACAGTCGTGAATTATAATGCAGCTGCACAGAGTGGCAAGCCAAAATTCCCCATTGTTCCTGCGATGAGCCAAGGCTGTTCTCCTGGCAGGCCTGTACATGGCTTTGCTGAATCGCAGACCACTTATTTATGCCCATATCCATACTCTATTCCGCCTCCTCCTCTCACAATGCCTTCTGTGAGCCCTTCGGCAATGACACCCTATCCAATTAAGCTCAATCGCCCCGACTTACCACAGCATTCTTTTTGCATTCCCCCACCCATTCCCCCCCCCCCCCTAATCCCGATAGGACTGGCGAATCTCACGGTAAGGGATTTGCTGCGGAAGGCTTTAGAACTAATGTGATTGCAAGAATAAATACTGGACGGAGTGATAAACAACGCCAGGAGTTTTTAAAACTGGTGATAATTAATATCCGTTCTCTGTTGAATAAACTTCATTTACTCCGCACCTTCATAAGTCTGAATAAACCAGGTATGATTTTACTCACTGAAACCTGGTGTCATGATTCTATGCCCAGCCAGCTGCTTTCTATCGAAGGTTATAAGCTTATTAGAAGTGATCGAAAACAAGGCAGAGGAGGTGGTTGCATAATTTACTACTCACAGAACCTCACTGTGTCTGAATTCACACTTCCACTTATATGCCCCACTATTGATTCCGCTTGGTTACTCTTGTCCTTTGGTACTAAGCGAATTCTTGTAGGCTGTATATACCGCTCACCCGGGACCAGCCTCAGTGATGAGAACCAGTTGGTTGACATCTTCAATTACATATCGGACCTTGGTTCCTTCGATAAAGTTGTAGGTGGAGATTTCAACCTACCAGATATCTGTTGGTCAAACTTAGTAACAAACGCGAAACATGCAGAGTTCATAACCTCCGTCATCACTGGGGGTTGGGAGCAACATGTTCTCGTGGCTACCAGGGGGAAAAATATATTAGACCTACTTTTTACCTCAGGCACCTCCCAGATAGCTACTGATGTAATTGACGGTCTCCCTGGATGTGATCACAAAATAGTCAGATTTAAACTTATAGCTGAGTCGTCGCATGGGAGGTTTGCGATGGTTCCACACTTCCTGCGAAATATTAATTGGGTAGATTTCTCAGCTTTGCTTAGGGTCCAAAATTGGGACCATTTCTTTCTTTCGTCTGATATTAAGGGAGCCTCCGATATCTTCTATGACAATGTGGCTATGTGCTTAAGCATACTTGCCTCCTGTGATAACACGAGAGTCTCTTCTAAATGCGCTAATAATGCAAAGGACAAGCGGAAAATTCGAGTGCTAACTCGAACATTTGAACGTACTCATGACTTTAGTGTATTATTGAGACTCCAACGCCTTATAATTGAGATGGACATGAAACATTGAACTCGTCTCATGCAGGAAGAACGACGGGCTGTAAATAGTAGTAATACAAGTCAACTGGTGACTGCATTACTGAGGAAAAGGAGAGGTGTCAAAACTGACCTACCCTCCCACATCGTCATGCTTGAAGGTGATTGCATTGATTCCCTAATCGCCATGGCGGAAGCCTTTAACTCATCCTTTGCTAGATCCTTTATTGTTGAAAACTAAACTCTGTATTTGTCAACCTCATTTCACTTCTCTGAACAAGTCCCAGCGATCGAGCTTAGTGTTGTTACGACAAAACGTATGCTTACTTGTCTACGACCATCCTACAGACCTGGCCCCGATGGGATCTCTTCTGCTTTAATCAAACACGGTGGAGATGATATCCCTCTTATAGTATTAAATATCTTCTCTTTGTCTCTCCAGTCTGGTCAATACCCCGAACGTTGGAAAACGGCTACGGTCATACCGAGACATAAGTCCGGGTCGAAAACTGACATCCGGAACTACCGCCCCATTAGTCACACAGCCATTCTCTCACGCATGCTAGAGAGAATTGTTAAGGAACATTTGGTTTCGTTCCTAATTTCGCACAAACTTCTCTCACCTTCACAGCATGGCTTTCTGAAATCTCGCTCGTGTGTTACCTGTCAAGTTGACTTCCTTAACCATCTAACTGAAGCAATTGACTCAGGTCGTCAGTGCATTGTTATCTTCCTCGACATGCAAAAGGCTTTTGACAGAGTCCCACACAAAAAGCTGTTATGTAAATTAAGTAAGTACGGTGTTACAAACCCGCTTTACTCTTGGATCCAATCTTACCTTGTAGGACGGTCGCAAGTTGTGGATATCAATGGGTACATCTCTTCTCCTCGTCCGGTTACCAGTGGAGTGTTGCAGGGCAGTGTTGTAGGCCCCGTTGCTCTTCCTACTGTATATAATGAAACTGGTTTCTATCATACAATTTGGGAAGCCTTATTTATTTGCTGATGATTTAAAGGTGGTCTACACGTTCCCAGGTTCTCAGCGTTATCGGCTGAAGTTAACAATATCCAAAGCGACTTGGAAGCCATTGAGAGATGGGCTGATATGTGGCAGATGACATTTGCAACATCCAAGTGTAGTATTCTATCGTATGGATGTCAGATAGCAGCAGAAGTGTTCAGGCTTCATGACGAAGTCATTTCCATCAGCCAGTCTGTTCGTGACTTAGCTTTGAGATATTCTAGTTCGTTAAACTTTAGCGAACATATAAATCAAATCGTGCAAAAGGCTAAACAGTCTGTCGGGCTCATATGCCACCTGCTAACCTTGAAAGAAAACAGACTAATTGCTTTCAAAATCAGTATCTGGCCTTTGCTTGAATATTGTTGTGCTGTGTTCAGTAACTTGCGAAAGGCTGACTTGAGAGCCATTGAAAACGTCCAACGCGCCTTTACGAAGCGCATATTTGGCTGTTCAACCGCTCTTTCATACCGAGATAGGTGCAAGCAACTGAATCTTGAACCTCTGTGGTTACGAAGAATGCAACTAAATCTGTGCTTCCTCCACAAACTCGCGTGGCGGAAAGCATATATTGGAACCTATCAATTGCACTTTCGAGAAAACACCACTTATGAACTGCGAGATAAAGAATGCATATTCTATTTACCTAAATTCAAGAGCAGTCTAAGGAGAAATTTCTATCTTCTTAGGTATGGCTCCATTTGGAATAAGCTGCCAAAAGAGATTAGATGTATTGAACATTTCTGCATGTTCAAGAAAATGATAAAGGCTTATCTGTCAACGGACAGAGCGAAATGGATCTTAAACATTCAATTTGATGATGAAAAAACTGTATGATGAATGGCCGGATCATGTATGTTACCGGAGAACATCAACTCTACTGCACCAGAGAAAAATTGATCAGCTAGGATGAGCTGATTTAAACCGCTTCTTATGCTATACCTTAACGCTACATTCCATGCGGTTTTACTCCCTTTCAACTTAATTCATATCAGATGTCTTCTGTTTAAAACCGATAGCAAAATTATTTACTGGTGTGACGTCAGGAGCTATTTTCGTAATTTTCCCACAAATTGATTAATTCGTATTATTGTTCTGCAATCCCCTTCGCTACATTTGTTCTCCAGTGCTAATCATTTCCCCCTCTTTTCTGAAACTAACAGTCCAGAAACATATACTTGAATTCAAGTATGGCAATAACTGATTCCCTACGCGACTTTTGCCTAGGACAACTTGTACTGTCATCTGTCTCCGGTTGTCACGCTACACAATTTATCGTATGATCGGCTCGATCGATTTCTACGCCGATGTACAAAACTTACCTGCCTATTTCTTACATTATCGATATAGTACCTCTTTCACAGAATTCTTCTTTTCCATATTCTTCCTTATTTCATAGTTGGCCACGACTGGGCTGATCTCCTGTGGTGACGGATTACAGCTTCCAGATTATAAAAGACGTTACCTATGCAAGGCAAATTGCCACCAACTGTCTGGCGTATAAAAATGTGCCATAATAGAATGATCCGCATGACGGACTGGGCTGAACCTTCATGGCCCATAATACATGTCAAAAACAGCTCTAAAATGAACAAAACATATGATATACAGGTGATGGCTCATATGCTACTATGCCACACCGGCACACATGCCAGTTATTGCATGGAAGTGCGAGCGAAACCTTTCGAGGGAATACCTTGCATGGAAGCAGGTCCCCTGGGGATGGTTCCACGAGTGGCCGTATTACTTTAAATGGACATCTGTTTAAATTTGCTTACGTTATTGTTCCTGCTTTTTATTTTCTTTAATGCCTTAATCCTGCCAAATAGTTAAGAACCTGTTTTTGGATCCATTGTAAAAAGCGTGAACAAATTGATTATTTTTTTGCGATCATGTTGTACACATTGATCAGACCACATAGTTGGACTGCACCTCGAAACACCGAGGAATATAACATTTATCATTTATCGTTGTTCGCAGTCGAGCCGCGCGCCAAAGGCGGAGATTGTGTTCGTGTGTTTAACAAACGGGAACAAAGTTCCAACAGGCAAACCGAATGGTTCCTTAATACATAAGAAAGCTATAATTTGAATATTTTAGAATAGTTTACACAGTCATACGGGGGAATTTCCAGGTTGCTACACCATAGCTCCGTCCGCCTCGGTGTTTAGCGAGACAGCCATGTTCATGTGGAAAACAGTGTAGAAGTACGACCCGTACACAATAGTAAAAAAACCGCAATACAAACGCAACAACAGTTTGACAAAGGGGATTAAAACTGGGAACAACCGGTAAAATTACCACTAAACGCCAAAGATGTTTTGGCCCGTACCGCTTTAACCGATCCAAGATACCTTGGATCAGATAAAATTTGACAATAGTCAAACTTCGTTTCAAGTGTTTATTCAAAGACTGTTTTTCCACATTATTTCAGCTAAAAAGCTCGATCAGTATGGCACGCCAAGTAAACCGAGTTACCACATATTTCTCACAGGACAAAGTGCGAAAGGCGCCTGCGAATATCCGCCAGGGTAATCGGTCAGATGCAATCTTGTCAATGTGGTATTACTAGTCCGCAGTGTACCAGGACGTGGTGGGTTAAAGACTGGCAAGCGTTTTCCCTAAAATAGCAACAAATTTCAGTTTAACAACACTGCAACGTGGCTGATGTGACTATCCATTCAATATTGTCACCGCACCAATCCAGCTCAAGTCCAGTTGGGACCGGAACGTGTTCATAGTTCATAGAGTTCATAGAGTTGTAGAGAGCAGAAGGGAAGTCCCGTGTCAGCTCCATCACCTCCCGTTCATTGGCTGGATGACCTGTCGATGCTAAACTGTGTTCCCCGAGGGATTGTTGCAGCTGCAGCAGAAACAGCGGAATCCAGGAATGCTCAGCATGTACTTGTCCAATCGTTCTTCAAAACATTCCTCTGTCTGGGCACTTACCACACATTCAGGAATATTGTTCCACTCATTCACAACCCGTGTGGATAACGCGAAATCGGACCGGATATGGTTCCGCCGAGGTTTGAAAAGTTTCAAGCAGTGGCCCCGTGTTGAAAAATCTGTGTTGAGCTGGAAAAACTGCAGCAACTCTTTCCCCAAATCGCCCCTTAAAATGCGTCTAGTATAAATTAAACCACCAAGGCGACGGCGGTAGTCCAGAGTAAATAAGTTCATGCATTGGAGACGAAGGGGATAAGGTAAAACACGTAGCATAGACACAGACTTGGATCCGCGCCTCTGGACCTTCTCAATCAATTCACATTCAAAGTTGCTGAATGGGTGTATGGCAGGTAGGCCGTATTCCAGTATTGGGAGAAAGTGGGAGGAAAACAGGAGCCTGAAGTTCTGCGGAGTCAATTTTTAAAACGACTTTCGTATGGCACAGAGCATCCTGGTGGCAGATGCTACCTTCCGCAACGTGTCCTGAGTTGTTCTTAGGTCTGGGGAAATAAATACATCCAAGTCCTTCTCACCAACCACATTCATCAACAGAAAACCACCGATGTGGTAAGCACCGAAAGGTTCATGATCACCGATCGGGATAACACAGCACTTATCATGACTGATAGGCATTTGCCACTTGACCTACCAATAGTGCAGCAGATCGAGCGTCAGCTGCAACCAGTCAGCATCTTCAAGCCTGGATACCACATTTGCTTTCCATTTAGTTTGGAGACGATCTGCTTCGGGTGAGCTACGAAATACTGGACAAATTGGTGCAGCAATGAACTCCGCCACCTCATTGAGGAACAAGGGATGCAAGCCATCGGGACCCGGTGAAGAATTCGAGTTCAAGTCAAGAAGCAGTTCCAATACTCTATCAGCGGTAATTTCAACATGCTCTAATGGAGAGGGGTGATAGGAAGTGTCCTCGACAGCTAATGGCGCCTCCGTCGTATACAAAGAAGAGTATTGCGAAGCTAGTAGATAAGCTTTGGCCTTGTCATCATGAGGCATGGCGTCCTCTTTGCTTGAATACACTGCGGTTATACTGTTGCCAGCTTTGGTGCTTCGTTTTAAGTATGCGAAAAGCTTTTCCGGATTAACCACAGATTGCTCGGCCAGATGCTGCCCATATAATTCTCGCTTATGGTGCTTTCTCAGGGTACGTAAATTTCTAGCCTCTTTGTAATGCGCGTAATCTTGTGCCGCCTGAGAGAAATTGAACCGGCCTCAAAATTTCCGCCTTCTCATCATGAGCGATTTGATTTCCCCATCTATCCATGGGGGCCTTTTGGAGAAAAACTGTTCTGTGACCCTTGGAACAACCCGATCAATGATAAACGTCATCTTGGAGCACGAAAGGTCCCAAGCAGCATCGAGATCCAATTGATGAGGGATAATCCAGTCCATGAGCCTTGCAGCCAATTTTAAGCGGAGGGGGTCAGCTCGCCAGAAGTTTCGGCGATGCGCTCCTTGGACATTAATAGCTTACTGTCGTGTCCACAAAAAGGAGACTACACAGTGATCACTTTTGCCAAGAGACTGAAGAATGGCTAGGGCGGAAACATCTGATGAGCTAGGTGTGAGCACCAGGTCAAGGATGTGTGGCACATGGCCTGGAAAAAACGGTAGGGCAGAAAACGTGTTGCGTTAGATTGCATTCGAGAACTATTTCTAATAAACGTGTATCAAAAGAATCTGGGGATAAATTACAATGAAGTGCATCCCAGTCTACGGCCGGAGCATTGAAGTCACCCACAATCAAACAATCTTTGCCTTCCGTGCATCCTCATAGAGTCTATTAGGTGGGATCCTGACCCCAGGGGATCTGTAGATAACGCCCACTATGAGCGGTCGGAACCCATCGTACACCCTACTCCAAAGGATTTCCGATCCTCCATCGAGATCACACATGGCTTCCACTGTGTGAACTTTAAGGTCTTACTTCCAGTAAAGTGCAACACCGCCCCCGGATCTTCCCCCTGACGATCCGCACGGAATAGTTGATACCCTGGACTAAACACCTCCGAGTCCGAAATATCCGGGGATAGTCAAGTCTCCGTAAAAGTTATCAGATCGTGTTCTTGCTCCGAAGTCATGAGCAATATCTCATCCAATTTGTTTCTCAAACTACGCCCGTTCGCCGATATCACATGCAATCCACTCCTGACTCTCAGTGCACCGGGGGAACTAAAATTGGTCTTCACCGAATCCTCGGGATTCTTTGTACCACTCGAAAATCCACATTGTGAAGGTCGCTTTCACCAGGTGCTCCTCGGATTCGTAGTTCATCAACGGCTTGCTTCATTTTAACTCGATCTTCTGGGGAGAGGTCTCTCAAAACATAAAACCTTTCTCCTTTCGAACGTGAGGTTCGTTGGAGGATACGGCGGCATTCCTCTTCATCATGACAGACTACCTTTAGGGGGCGAACTTTCGAGGAGTCATCCTGCTTCCTGCCGATGCGAAAAGCGGAAACGAAGTTTATGATCTTTTCCCCAGCATAGAACAGTAACGAAACCATCTGCCTCAGAAACGTTTGGTCCGGCAATATCCTTTCAGCTTAGGATTCCTTAATAGACTCGGGAGCGTTTACGATGATCAGACATCGTTCCCTCTCGGGAAATCGTTTATTTCATTTTGGTGCGGCTTTTCAATGTAACGCTTTGTCTTGATCATATTCTCCAATTGATTCACTTTATCAATAACATGTTTTACTTGTGGCTGAGAAGAGTTTGAATTAGACTTAGATTTTGCAGCTTTCTTCGTCTTCAGATTATTTAGCGGAGTCTCTGGGATCATGGGTACCGCTACCATTGCATAAGTCCTCTCCTTGCGTTATTTGAACTGCCGAACAATGGACGATGGTTCTGGGGATGAGGTTGAAACACAAGAGTTTGCTTTGGGGATGTGTCGAGGACAGCAACAGATGAAGGCAAAATAGGGAGCAGCGGTTCAACCTTTTTCTTTTGTACAGAATGGAGGCATGAAGGACATGGACTAATTTGTGGTAGACCATCCGAAACACGCCTGACACTCAGCCCAGTCTGACAAGCGTCACAAATAAAGATGACCACTGAGGAACTGGTCCTTTGCAGTGGATCGTATAGATCTGGACTGATGTTACAACATGCAATGTGAAACCACCCCTCGCAGAAGGAACCTTGAACGGCCTTCGAGCGGGAAGTGACAGCCTTACAACAATCCAAGCATTTTGTGGACATTGAATCCCGTATTCAGTAAATACAGAATGGATCCTATGACAGACACGAAACGCAACTGAGCTGGCTATCCGCAGCTGATGGCAAGGCAAACGATAAGATAATCCGGTGGATGTTCCTCCTTTTGCGTATCGTCGGATCAGGAATTAAGAGGTCTACCTGAGATGTTGAAAAGCCCAAAACCAAGACCCCATCACACCCTGTCCAACAATTTATTGTCCACCTTTTCCTGCCCAGCAGCCTCTGCCAGGCCGGTTTATGTGAAGTAAATGCTAATACCAAGGTGTGAGAAGAAAATTAAAAAACGAATGGAAAGTTGAAGATACAAATCGGTTAGGAGAAGCGGAAAATTTGGTACTGAGGCCCAAGAGCATCCAACTGACGCGCGAAGTCCTCTACCGTAGACTCTCTAACGACGTGCTCCGAAACTGAGTTCCAACGTTCAATAACTCGTCGCGACAAGCTAGTTTCCGTCCTTACCTGGTCAGAAAACAGTTTGTGCAGCCTCAGCGGGTGACCTCAGCGACTAGGCAGCTTGGCGGGACTAAATAGTCAGGACAAGTCTGGACCGAGCTTACCCGTTAAGATACGGTAAGTGAGGATCAAGTCTGCACTAATTCTGCGGTAGTGCATTGAGTACATACCCAAGCTAAGCAAACGTTCGGGATACGTTTGTCCCCGTAATCCTTGCACAAACCTTGTACCCACTCACATAACCCTCTCCAGTTTCATTTTGTCCCTTACAAGACAAGGTGGACAAACCTGGATACAGTACTCTAAGTTGGCTCGCACAAGAGCTGAGAACAGCTTCACAAACATATTGGCCGTTAGGACACCGAAGGAGCGGCGAATAAACCACATCATACGGAACCCTCTACAAGCAGCCTTCCTCCTATTGTCCCCAGAGTGAAGCAGTGAAATATGGATGATACCTAGATCAACCTGCTGAATGAGAACAGGGAGCTCACTTTCATTAACTACATAGCGCGTGGGAGGACTAGCAGCTCCAACGCATGGGGCAGAACCTTTCGACTGATTTATAGGCATCACACATAAGGTTGGCCAAACCCGGAGCTTATGCAAGGCCCCCTGAAATGCCTCAGCGCCACCAGGGGTATCCATAATATTCCAGAGTTTTAGGTCGTCATCAACCAATAGCGACGGTACTTCAAGCCCCTGGAGTAGGTCATTGAAATAAATTGCGAAAAGCAACGGCCCTAGAACCGAACCCTGCAGAACGCCACTAAGAACAGCTTGTCTAAGCAAAAGGCTACGTCCCACGCATAAACATTTCTCTCTCCTGTAGGAAAGAAGAAACCCATTTAAGCGCGGCTCCAGATATCCCATACGATCTCGACTTCAATGAGAGTCGTTGACGTGGGATAGTATCAAAGACTTTCGAGAAGTCAACGCAAAGCTAGTCGATGGCGTTACCGTTGTCTACTGCCTCAGCCCAGCTTTCACGAGTTACACGTAAATTTGTCAGACATGAAAATCCCTTACGGAATCCGTGCTGTGATGCACTGAGAAGGTTAAACTTAATTAGGTGATGCTGCACCGAATCCCTGACCAGCTTTTCAAACAACTTAACGACTACGCTTGTTAAGCTGACAGGCCGGCAGTTCGCAGGTAGAGCTCTGTCCCCGCCCTTGAAAATCCGACAGATGATTGCCTTCTTCCATTCCGAAGGTAAGGCACAGCTGTCGAGTGATATTGTAAACATGCATGTCAGAGGGCCACTTAGCTCAGTGGCCAATTCTTGCATCAGCTTCGGATGAACTGAATCAGGGCCAGAACTTTGGAAGGCTTTAGCATTGCAATAGCCCGAAGACTTGTGTCTCCGTTATGCTGATTTCAGTTAGGCAAGAATCCTCCGGGACGTTTGTGACCAGCTCAACCTGAGGTAGAGAGGCCTCATGAGAAGCGACACGAGTATACTGTTCGCTAAGTATACAAGCATTATCATAGTCGGTGTACCCATCGGTCCCGTCCACTCGTAATAAAGACGGTTACACATTGGCAAGTTGATCGATATCACGTTTACAAATTCTGTGCATATATCGTCTCACGCCTACATATTTGATCAGTTACATGCCACTGTTCTTAAATATTTTTGCAGCGTTTTCCTCATGCTTCACTCATCTGACGTGCACTTGTACACAACCTCTTCGGACTATTTCCTCATCAACATACTCCAAGTTAGTGACCTCATTCTTATCTCTACATCTCGCATTCTGTGTACATAGACTTGGTACAACCTTTGAGCCATATAGGCCCACACAACTGACTCCACCTGTACTACGCCAGCTCTTGGTGCTACTAATCATGCCACCATGTACCATATTGCAGTATGCTGCTCACGCCCAAAAGGCGTGGCTCGCTATTCGAGAAAAAATATTTATTTACTTGTTTATAACTAATCGAACGGGCCGGAAACAAATTACACACGCACTAAGAGGAACAAGAAAATGAGACGAAATACGGGTCACCGTCGTAGCAAAAGCAGTTGCTTGATACCAATGGGTACACACATCACATATAACCCAATAAACGGCGTCACCATTACCTGCCATGTCATCCTCCTGCTGACAAACACCGCACACATCTTCCTAAACGGTTCCCTGCATACCGCGCTTGCGGTTAACGGGGACTCGGTACTAGGAAGATGTGATGTTGCAAGTTCCGAAATTCCCATCCACTACGAGCACATTTACTGCGACAAACCTCCGTCACACATTTCAGTAGCGAGTTTCGTTTCCTAGCCCCGGATGCGGAAGTAGATGGGAAAGTTTCTTGCCTTGCAGTCAAGTAGCGTAAATTATTCCCATCTGTTACTTGCAAGCGCTGCGGAACGATACTTTCGGAGACAGTAAATACAGTGAAGGTGGAGTGCTCATGCGAGATTTCCGGCGGTGCTACACCACATCTTGTGTTTAAGTTTGCCTCAATATCCAGTGGATGCCGTACAGGCCACTTGGATGTGCGACAATGCAGCTGAAAACTGCCTTCTTTTGACATCAATGAGCCCAGCATTTTTAGCGCGCTGAATGTGGCCGAAAAATTTTCCGATCCGTAACTGCATAACTGAGCGTGAATGTCCGAGAACACTTCTTGGAACTTGCGCAGTTTCCAGACACGGTTTATAACATCCGCATCTTCCTTACGCTCACTATCTCGCAAATCCAACAAACAACTCCCGTTCACACCGTCAGAACTAACTGTAGGAAGTTGCCGAGGTACAACCCATCGACAACCATGCAGTATATCATCCGCGGAATGGCCGTGAATGTAAGCAACATAACAAGTATGACAACATGGTAACCGCCATTGACGACTAAATTCGCAATCACAATCACTTCCCCAGGTGTTGTACACACGATGAACCTTGGAACGGGGACAGGAAGCTAATCAATAGGGGCCATCTGACCGGCAACGGTAGAGAGAGGATACGCGAAACTGGGCTGAAAACACGTCCGCCGCAAAATCATAGCTGTTTATAAAGGAACGCCAACGAAGAAACTTCCGATGGAATAGATACAACGCTCATGTTACGCATCCCTATGATCTCGTTTCTTTCATGCATACAACTACTCACACGATCAATACAGGTGAATAGAGTAAGCAGCGAGGATCTCTCGGGCAAATACTCCTTAAGGTGTTTGCTTTCATTCTTCACTCATTGTTGATCATACCTGGTTTGGGGTGTCTCGAAAAATTCAAAAATCAACTATTTATATATTTATTTAAAGAGCACAGCCTTTCTCTGTCTGTGAGCGGCCCAAGGGTCCACGTATTTCAACCATGTTCAGGACAAATACCGGTAGCACTCAGTATTACAACCTGCCCGCGGTTAATAACCCAGCAAACTGGCACACATCAGAGTGTAGATTAAATAATGCAACCACGAACGTAACTGCATTCTCCGATCAAAGGATATCCCACGTAATTGACTGCAGCGTCGATTCATGTCGCATTTAATATGATAACAGCGGAATACAACCCTTGCGTTCGGACACCAACAATTAAAGGCCTTCAACGGCACGGCACATTTATCCATCACGACAGTACGACAATGTCTGGTGTTTGGCACCATCTGCAGCATTACTTCAACTGCAAGATTATAGCTGTACGACGTTTAATCCGCAAAAGGGAAGTAGAAAAAAGACATTCCTAGACCACGCACGTCGAACAACGTGCAACGCCACAGGATGTATCCACCATAATTTCACTTCTGGGCTGCATCGCACAAAAGCGCCTCACCATTTCGTTTCACGATGGGACGGACCACAGAAAGAGAAAGAGCTCACGAATCTGCTTCCCCTCAGACACCAACTGGCAAACTCCATGGCGTTCTAATATCGATGCGACGTGTGTAATGTCACACGCTGTCTTACTCCGATGACATCTTTGCATATTACTAAGATCCATGCGAGTGACACGCTTGCCGTATTGGTGAAAATGAACCGTCGCAAATCCGGTGTGCTGTGGAAGCTTTCCCTCAACCGTAGAACCTTCAACTCTTGTCCCGATGAGAGCCGACGGTTACGTGAGTATAAGCACGGGTTTCCAAGCTGAAAAGCATGATGATGAATCATGTAGAAACTTCCGAAGACATACCTCCTCTCCTGCAAATGGACGGCGAACCGGGCCTTTCGATCATATGAATTGTATCTGCATGCATACTTTGTTACTTTGATCGCTATGAAAAATTACCGTCTGCCATCAGCTTCTCTCCGTTTACGATGCAAAACGGTACCGGATGTAACCGTAAGCAATTCCACCGGGCAAGTTCATTCCGCTTCCATGCCTGTATGCTGCGGCGGACACCGATGTAACTAGAAAAGCAATTCGCCGTTTCCCTTTGTAAACGTCCCAACGGTTCCTCCAAGTCTTCCACACTGTCATACTTCGCCGCAGCAAAAGACCTGAACAGCTCTCCGTCATCAACAGGACCGGGATTCTAACCAAGCTGTTATAGGCATAAGGTAGTGAGGTTGGTATGGTACGCCAGGCTAAAGGTTGGTTAGATTGACAATGAAGGTAAAAATGTATAAAAGGAAGTTGTACATGGCAAATACTTCTAGGTGATGATATAAGTGGATGGCAAATATAACTACTCTGTGGTTGTCCAAGTGGGTAACAACATTGCCCGTTCATAGGCAATAAAACGCTGGGGCGCAGCGTTAGTAACGGTAATCGTGGTGGACGATATGGCTACGTTTTCGCATTTATTGCGTTCCTTTTCCCTTAAGTTAGCTGACGGGGAGGAGCCTATGAAGAAATTGCAACTAGTAGACGCGACGTAATTCTAAAAGCAGCATGGTGTATTTGTGCCCTCAAAAGTGACTTATAGGTATCTTCCTTACGAACAGGGTGAAAGTTTAACTAGATTCCAGCAGTTTAGGTCCGCTGTCATCATGACGAGCGCTTTTTGACCTAACACCAAACGCTTCCATTGTCCCCTCGCTGAGCCACGTGGAAAATGCATCGTCAAAAGCCTTCTTTTTCTGTCGTTCCCTCAAACAATGGAGGGCATTAAACGAGGCCTGAGTGAAAGGTGTTTGGCCATGTTCCCCGTTTACTTGTGCATACTCATTTCAGCTCTAACCACATGGAAGAAGCGTACGCAAATACCTTAACATGCAGCGAACTTATTGCTATTCTTCATTTTTCTAGTATAAATGTAGGAACCGTTTATCACGTCGATGTGCTCTTCTCGCTTATTTGAACACTCAACGAGGCACTGGTTGAGCTAAAGCCTATTGTGTCCCTGAATCCTCTGTCCTGAACCTTTAAGGTTTCTAAAGCCTTGGATGGTTACGCGTCTTTTGATCACTGGAGGTTAACCAGTTACTCGCTGCTTGCGCGCCATTAATCATTTGCAAAAGGCGCATTTACTTTGACCACTTGTGAGCTGCTCGTTTCAGCGGAACTTGTCTGCGTGCCCTCGGATTCTTGGTTGATGCGCCTCTGCTGTTTCGCAAGGAACCTGTCACCACATGCGTGCAGTTCACCTTGACTTTGTTTCGTCCGTTCCGATTTGGTGGGTCCCTTTCAGTACCTACGTAGATACTTGGTATTTCCGACTGATCTTTCGTCGATTTCATACCTGGTCAACGTAAATCGGTTCACATCTGTTACTTATCTATTACATTTATTTGATTTTCGTACCCTTCTGTCGAGATGGTTGTGAGTGCAGTCCTAAGTCTCAGTGTCGTTCCGACGACTGGTTTGTTTTATATGGCAAATCCGAGTATCTCAAAAGGGTTACAAACTTGACCGGGGGCCTGCAAGGCGGTATTTGTTGCCGCTGGGTCCTAGTGGACAGTACTGATTTGCATCTGATGCAGTAGACACTTTGCCTCGTCGCGAGAGCGTACCGCACAGTTGTGTTGCCTGCTGTTTGCGTGGCACTGAGTCTTATACGATGGTAACTGGCAGTCCGAAGTCTCGGGAAAGCTTGCTGTCTTCTGTGTTCGCTGAACGGGAAGGTTAGTTGCTTTGTTATGGTTATGGACTGTTCGGGTCTCCGTCAGGAGGCAGTTGAACATACAATGTGCTGGACCCTGCGTCTGTTTTCTCACAGTCTACTGTCAGTACACAATTTAGTTGCAACACTGTTGGCAATGAACCCTGAGATATCGTGTTTGATTCGTCTATTAGCCAGGGAGACCATCTGGCTTCGGCCCTTGTCACAGTAAAGGGGAAGAGGGTTAAAAGTGGCCAAACCCAAGGCGGATGTACCATGTCCGTCGGGTGCCGTATCCGCATTCCCCTCCATTTCTACTTGATCTGTGGCATCTAAGGTTTATTTGCTTAAGAAGTTGGAGTCTAAAATTCGGAAGCTAATGCAAACCCGCCAACGTCAACAGAGCGTTTGCTAAGTACTCCGCGTTGCTGAAACTCGTATACTAATTGTAGGGTTATTTTCAGTATCGCCACTAAGTCATGCTGTTTCTCTAAAAAAGCATATGCTAGATGATCTTCATTTCTTTAAGATATGCGTTACCAAGCTTTACTGCTAGGCTTTTCCGGCGTCACTGTGCGACAACTCACCAGACTCCGTAGCTTGTCGACTGGGAAGGCTGTTGCGTGTTGCTCGGTCAGCTCCAGTGATACGCCAAGCTCTTCAACGTTTTTCCTTTAAGCTCAAAGGCACTCGCACTTAGATCTCGCTATGACGCAGACGTTGAAATTGCGGATGGCTGTGCGATATTGAAGCCCGTCGCGAATCGGGTGAAAAGCTCGCTTGGTTGGTTTTCGGGTGCAATCCCTCCCTGCCAGAACTGGTTCCGACGTCGCACGATCCCGAGCTCGCGATCCCATATACATATCGGTGAGCTATGGAAAAACTATACCAAGAGAATAAGCATTCTACAGAAGGACTGACCCTTAGCGAGCTACGCGTATTCACAAAGTTGAATAGAGCCTACAGCGACGAACTGCTGCCGATCAGGGAGTGGCTATAGGAAAGGATGTAACAGTGGCTGGTTTAGCCATATCATTAAGAAGTTTGACTACATGCTGGATCCCAACAGTTTCAATAGGTAAAGGAACGAGCGATAGAGCGATTAGAGGTAAATCCTTCCAGAAAAACCGAAGGAGAGCAAAGAAGTGACTCCATCCTAACATGGGGTAAACAATGACAAGCTGCTGTCAAGAAGAGTAGACGCGAGTAAGACGAACGACGGATAACGGTGCACTAGGAGAGATGAGTGGCCAGCAATAGAGTTCGGATTATGCCTTCGGTTACTAGTGGATCCTACTGTGGCACATAATATGTCACCAGACCTGTTGAGCTGTGATGCAAACAACCCAAGAGAATAAGCATTGTAGGGAAGGAGCGACTCCTAGAGAACTCCGGATATTCGCAAATCTAATGTAGCATATGGCGACTAGCGGCTGCTAAGCAGAGATAGTGGCTCTAGAAAAGGGTGTATCGGTGGCTGATGTAGCCATGTCATTAAGACGATTGACTAAGTCTGGAAACCTGCAGTTTCAAGGATAAAACCAAACGTGCGACCATTAGTGGGACAGACGTCAGAGGAAAATAAAGGCTGGAGGGTCATGGAGTGGCTCTTTGCAAGCTGCATGGAGCCAACAATGACTAGCTACTGACAAGAAAAGTTGACGCCATTAGGACGAACGACGCCTAACGACGCGCTAGGAAAGAGATGAGTAGCCAGCATTAGAGTTCGGATTGAACCTTTGGTTACTAGTGGATCCTACGGTGGCACATAGTAGGTCAACAAAGCAGCTGATCTGTGACGCAAACAACACAGGAGAATGAACGTTGTAAGGTAGGAGGCTGGCTAGCCGAACAACCTCCCCGTGGTGCCAGCTGGGTGGTTCGGGTAAATCCCGTTTCAGCAAATTGTTCGGCGGCAGTGTTCCAGGATGTGGTGAGATTTCGCCTAGCAAGCCTTCTCCCTATAAAAAGCTACAAGTATCCGTTTAACAACCGTGACGTGGCGGATGGGACCTACCACTAAATGAAGTCACTGCCTCTTCCCTTTTCCGGAGGATCATTTACACATCACGAACGTCATCCGATTCAAAGCCTTCCATTGATTCTTCTCTGTGATGGCGAACACAACGAACAAAAGCACATACAGTCACATTCACCTACTCACACAACATGTCCCCTTCCAAATATACAGTTAAACGAAATTTTACAACAACACACAAAATTCCCATACTATTGGTCAAAATGTACTGATTTGTGTAACTACCGTTCATACATATCTGTAATACCATGATCACGACCTTGATGGTGTGCATCGCAAAGACGAGATAAACTATTTATGTATTCATTTATTTAATCATGAACGTTCGAACAATTTTTGCTGTCGCTGTTACAAATGTCATAACACGTTTGTACAATTGCACCTACCCGATCGTGCCTGCATATTACTTCACATATTACTCAACCGTGACAATTCAGTACATATTCTAAAAGGTTTATATGAATAAGGGGCACCTGATTCGCTAGACGCTAACATTGACGATTTAAACTTATTCTTAGTTTCACTTCAACCATCCTACGGGACTTGTAAAGCAATCGCATTATTACCTGTAATATATCATTGGTCCTTGTTCATAATTATTCTTTTTACATTTACACCGTTGTGCAATTCTAACCATGAACGTTCGAACAAATTTTACTGTCGCTGTTACACGTGCCGTAACACTTTTGTACACTTGCGCATACCCGATCAAGCCTGCATGGGCGTACCACCCAAAGTCGAAACTAAATATGTATTTATTTACAATGCATGCTCCAAGCGACCGCGAGTTTCCACTACTGGTGCGACAACGACGGGTCTGGCGCCCAAAATGACGCCCGAGATTCTTCGTGGGATGAGAATTGTTGCGGCCGTTAACTCCCAGCGTGGTCGGGGAATAACAGCATCCAGACGCACCGCCAAACCGCAGCGAAGGAAGGTGCCTGGGCTACCTAGGTTTTTCCGCAGCCCGACCAGCGCGCTCCCAGGGCTCACTGATGATGCACCCCAGTCCACACCCAAACAATTAATAGAGTAAACAGGAAAATCACAGTAGGTGAAGTGACGGCAACAGGTGAAGACTGAGAGTACTTTTATAAGCGTCAATACAAAAGTAAAATGGTCTCTTGTCCTTATGCCTGACTGTAATTGTAGGCAATGCGCTTACTCACTAGCGGGTCACATCTGCCAAGTTGCAGTGTTGGTAAATGGACTTTTCTAGCTTTTTCTATGGAGAACATTTGCCAGGCGAAAACCCACCATGTCCTGGAACACCGTGTCGCTAGTTTTGTACATTCCTATACATAGGCACAGCCGCTAAGCAATTATTTGTTTTCTCAGTTATTCGCAGTCCGAGGATCCCTCGGTTGGCCTGTCAGGAAGATCAGTCAGGGCCCGCCATAGACGTTGAGGCCAGTTAAATAAGAGGAATACCTGCGCGGTAAGTAAAATGTACAGAGCACCTGTGGTCTCACTTTCTGCTTTTGTGTGCTATTTGGAGTGTGAGGAATATGAGTCCAGCTTATCGTACCGGAGATCAGTCGTTGAGGCGTTGGATGGAATGGGTTGGTTTTGCTACAATGTCATGGTACAGATGAGTCCTTGTTGGTTATTTCGTCCGATCTTAGACGGAGGAAGTTCTTCAGTCCAATCCTAGATTTCAATATAGTTCCCAACTGAAGCAAATGGAAAGAGAGGAACAGACCGAAAGAATACCGAAAAGGAAACAGGCCGTACGGAAAGCTTATTTTAAGACATCTAGACTCGAGACAAATGGATGCACAATGCGCAAAAACTAATACGCCTTAAATTTTTCTTGATCATGCAACAAATAGCCTGGCCCAGTGCGTAAATTACCGCAGTGAACGTGAAGGTCTAGAGCATGGTTCCAGTAAGCAGTCCACGAGGTGTTAGTACTATGTTATCTGACTGATGTTTGGGACTCGAGAAGAAGACGGTGCAAAGCGGTGTGGCAAGCGAATGATGAATCATCAGCAGAAAGAGAGAATGCGAACCAGCAACTTTGCAGTAGGATAACGCATCGGTACTTCAATAGCTTAGGTCATCCACTCGAAGGTGGAACGCTACGGTGTTAAGAGGACGCTAGATGGACGCATGGAACAGTGAGGGTTAGAGCCAGATTAACTGCGTGGCAGAAGCCGCTTGTTGTTCAGCGATTAACGGAACATGGACTGCAGAGCATTTGGTTAGGTAGAGAGGCGTCAAAGTGAAAGCAGACAGACCGAAGCAGAAGCGGGGCTTGGGTTGCAGAATGAGCAGTCCTGTGAAGCAACAACTATGGAATAAGGTGGGGCCGCGACGCTTCCATAGCTCAGATGAGCTATTGGAAGGGGAATGCTAAGGTGCCAAAGGGAAGCCAAATGGACTCAGAGAACAGTCGTGGTAAGTGTCGGATTAACTACGTAGCATAAGCCGCTGGTTCTTAAAAAATTATGTAAATTTGCACTGCCGTGCAACCAGTACAATGAAGGAACGTTTTAGTGAAAGGAGGATAGACCTAGCGCAAGCAAGGTATTTTTGTAAAACGGGCAATTCTATGATCCAACAAATGTGGAATTGTATAGCGCAGCAGCGCTACAATAGCTCAGGTAAACCACACAAATGTGAAGTTATACTGTGCCAGAAGCAAATCTAACAGACGCATAGTACATTGATGGTATAGGCCGGATTAACTACGGAACAGAAGCCGCTCGTTGCTGAGAGATTAAATAAATAAATAAATAAATATTTTAGTCGCGACTATGCGAGACACGCCCATGGAGGCATGATCATGTAGGTGCAACTGTTCAGACATATTATGGTAACTGTAACAGTGACAGTAGCAAGTTGGACATATAAATAAATAGTTTGTTCTCAAATTTCTTAAGACACACCAAAGCTGGCGTGCTCCCGGTTTAAAGGCAGTTGTGTATCACGACGATACTTCGGGTTCAATCGTGTGTAGTTGAAACGGTCAAGGCACTATAAGTGCAATGTAACAGTGCTTGTAGGCGGAGTGTAACTTATTCTTGCATGTGTCGGGAAGACTTGAAATTTGAGTCCAGTCGAGTTGCCAGTAGGTAGTTGTGGGAAATGACTTTATTCAGTGGCGAGTCACATCCGCCACGTCGCAGTATTGTTAAGCAGACATTTGTGGCATTTTATAGGGAGAACGCTTGCCAGGCGAAAACCCACCACGTCCTGCAACACTGCCGTAAAGCATTTTGAACACTGATGTATGGCTGGCAAAGCCGATTGACGACTGATTTCGTATATCGTAATTCGTAGACAAATGGCTCCTAATTTCCTCTGTTAGTTAGACAGGTAGTTTTATCGGGGCCGCTATGATTGATTAGGCCGGTTGAGGAGGGGAACATCGCGAATAGTCTTCTTATTGTGTGTCCAGGTGAGCAAAAGATTAAATTTTCTGCTGTCTGGATTTTTCAGATGCATAATGTATGAAAATATGAGGATGTGTCCAGTTCTCTATACTGGACGTGGATTACGGTGATTGCAGTTGGGTCCTTTTGATGTTCAACCATGGTCCATGTAAGTCCTAGTCAGTGGTTATGTCCGTTTGGGGCGGAGATGGTTCCTGCGTTCAATCCCAGATCTCAAAGAAGTACCGGACCTAGGAGAAAAGGAAAAGTGAGGGACAACCGAGAGAAGACCGCAAAAACAGTCATGGATTTGAGCATTGTTAAAGACTTATGTTACAGCATTTGGACTTGAACAAAAGCATGTACATTGTGCAACAATAATGAAGCTAAAATCGCCTTTTGAATATCCCATAGAATCAGCCGTATAGGTGTACTGCTAATGCCTGCGCAGAAACAAGAGCATTGTACCAGTGAGTAAACTATGAAGTATTGTTTTGGTATAAACAAAATGTTGCGTGGGGAAGAGCAAAGAGTGTTAGAATATTGGTGGTGATTGCAAAGTGTATGGACAGAAAGTAGCTTTCGTAATACGATAGAAAGCGCAGAATAAGTGAAAATAAATATGTTGCCGAGGGAGAGATCTAAACGTCAGTTTGCGGTAGGGCAGCGGAATGATTGAATGCAGAAGTTCTAAAGGAATAAAGGTTGTTGAGGTAAGTAGTGGCTCCTAACGAGCACTGTCTAAGCGCATTTGTGGAGCCTATGACCACTTGCTACTTCTAAACAAAAGTGCCGAAGTTGAAACGACCGACGGATGGTGGCGCTAGGAGAGACTATGAGTGGCCAGAGGTAGCCATTCGAATCAGACGCTTAGTCACTAGTGTATACCTATAGGGTCACAGAGTGCAGCAACAAGCCAGCAGAGGTAAGTAATACAGACATTCCAGGAGAATGTATGATGGAGAGAAAAAGAGTGTATTCTAACTAGCTCAGGATCTGCGCAGAGAGGACATGAAGCATACGGCGAATTGCTGCAGAAGTGAGGAAGATAAGGAGGGCGACAGATATTGGGGCTGGGATTAAGAGTATGCGTGGCCAGTAAAGGCATTCGGATTAGGCCTACCAATTGCCAGTGGATACCTACATTGACAGAAGGAGTCAACAGCCAGCGAAGGTATGTGATGCAAAAATTCAAGAGAGTAAGTGTTGGAGAGATATGGAGCGACTCCTGGCGCAAAGATAACTTCTAGCTATAGTAGCTCGCTACAGCTAACAGGCAAAATAGACTGCCCAGCAGTAAGTTAGGCGGAGGATGGTTATCCTACAGGAACACAGGCCGAAGCTAGAGCTCAGCTTTGGTTGTAGGACAAGCGACACTATGAACCAACCAATGTGGAATGGGGTGGCGAAGCAGCGCTTTAATAGCATTGGTAAACTACTCCAAGCTGGAATTCCACAGGGTCAACCGTAAGTCAAATGGATGCAGAACAATGCTGAGGAGATCCAGGTCAACTGCATAGTTGAAGCCGCTCATTATTGAGAGAGTAGTGGAATATGGAATACCATGCAGCTGTATATGATGCCAACATTAGGTTGCGGAATGAACGATTCTATGGTTGAACAAATGTGGAATATGATGGCGTCGCGGCCATTCAACAGGTTAGGTGCTTCACTCCAAGGTGGAATTCTGCGGTGTCAAAAGGAAACTACCTGGCACCTTAATCAAAGGCTTCTCACATTCAGCAAGCTAGGGGCGACCGCCGTAATGCACAAGATGCATTTACGCTTTAGTATTTTAGGTTGGTGCACAGCTTTGCGTGTCAGGCCATTAGAGGCATAATCGTAGTAATAGTACAAAAATTGGTCAAGCATGTGGAATAGTGTAGTGAGATTTTCATATATGTGGATTCATATAGCTATGAAGATAAGTGTTTTGCTTGTGTTTGCATATGTGTTGCTGTTCCGTTGAATGCGTTGGAGCGCGTCGACGGTGTCTGATTAAATGTTTGAGGTCTGTGGAATTGTTAAGCCTGTCAGCGTATGCATGGGCAGTGACGTTAGTTAGTGGCGAGTCACAACCGTCACGCCACATAGTTGGTAAACAGGCAATTGTAGCTTTTTATAGAGAAAACGCTTGACAGGCGAAAACTCATCACTTCATGGAACACTGCTGTCGAACTATTTGCTGGAGCGGGTTTAACCCGCAGTACCCACATGGCGCCAACGGGCAGTTGTTCAGCCAGCCCGTCTGCATGTCCTCTTAGTTTCAAATTGCTTGGGATTCGCACGCTACCATTTCTCTGTGCTCTTAATAAGTTGATTTTTGTTCATTACAGCTCGTTACAATACACTTTGAGCCCAGCCGCGTACATATTTTTATATAATTGGCCTCCGCGTTTGGTACTACTAATTCCCGTCGCAACCAGTACCTGAGTTCTTCTCTACACATCGTCCTCTCCTACGGCGGAAACTATAATAAGGTAGATGCTCACGGAGTGGGTATGAGCAGGCAGGTCATAAACTATGCAAAAGCTATGCAGATCTTTTTCATCGCCTAGCTCATTGAGGCTTAGAACCACGGTTTACAACAGATGCACCCGCGATATCTTTTACCATTAAGCAGGCTAAGTGTCTTTCACACTAATATTCGAAATCCTATCATCCTGAGCCTATGCTAACCTGCCTGCTTACTCTGTCCTTCATCCCGCCTCACTCTGGCCTATGAATATTTGCCTGCCGACATAGCTTAGTTTAGTAACGGCTGGATAATCACACAATTCGTTTCCCTTATCTTTGTGTGTGGCAGTTTCTTAAACTTTGTCTCAGATTTTGTGTCTCGTATCGCTGCTTCTGTCCTCAAATGTCACCCCACTACGGTTGCTCGCTTATCTCCCCTTTCTGCTTAATCTAGTCTCGTCTGACCGGCCTTGTCTGTTTCCTGACAGCTGCTAGACGACTGCGGTACACCGACTCAGGTTTGGCACTTTTGCTGATGCTTTTGTAGTGGACTCGGACCCAAGGAGAAATAAAGCTGAATAAATGATGATCAGAAATGACAAGACTCACAGAAGAGTTTCGACGTGGGTTAGAAGTCCAACCACATAAAAATGCCTAGTCTTCTTGCGTCAGCCACTCCGATGGATGACAAACGACGAGGGTGCAACCAGTTGAGACGGAACGAGATCTGTAGCTGAATAGTGCTCTAGACTAGAACGTAGTGAACGACAATGCCATAAAATCCGTGGCACAAGAACACAGAGAGCACACGTCGATTTGCCCGCGTGGTTCAAAAAGTGGGTTATTTATCAATCATAACAAGTATACAAGGTTAATGTACAAGAATTGGTTGGAATAAAAAAGAATGTACAATGAAAGCTAGGTAAATTTACAGGCGCTACAGAACTCCCCCTAGAGCG